>BMAO01035857.1:0-29845 GCA_019973975.1 Trichonephila clavata | reverse complement strand
TCATGCACTTTGACAGGAAAAATTTTATTTACTGTAGACAAAGCCTCACTAATTTTTATTTTTAAATGTTAATTTATCAAGTTCAGGTTGGCAACACTTTGCTTTAACTGTATCTGAGACCTAAATTGAGACTATTTGTTTACCATTTGTTCAAACTTCGGTTTGCATTTTTCGTTCAACTTTACTCAAACCTTATATTGATTTTACCAAAACAAAAAGTTCTTTTCAGAACTAAAGCTCTTTTTAAATCGCATTTATTGTTTAAAATTATTAGCATGGATCTTATATCATCGAGATATAGAAAACCAAAAGGTCGTCCTACCAAAAGGACGAAGATGTCTGAAAACAGCAAGAAGCGATGGCAGAAATCTCCTGAAACTGTTGATGAAAAAAACAGTTTTATATTACAGAGGGATCCATTATCTGACCCAAGTACATCTTCCCAACCTGAGGCAAGTTATATTTTCACCCACAAGGCTGTGTTTTCTGAACTATTGCAAAAAGTTCCTTGCAAATATTGTACAAACTGTGCCCTTGTTATAAAACAACACCAATCCATGGGATATTCTACAAAAATGGAACTTTTATGTGAATCATGCCATGAAAGCTATGGAAGTGTGTATTCAAGTTTCCAAGAGGAGTCTAAAAATTCACATGATATTAACAGCAAGCTGGTGAGTGCCTTCCTATCCATAGGCAGAGGGCATGCTGCTTTGGAAACTTTTTCATCTGTGCTCAACATGCCAACAATGGACAGAAAAACATTTGCCAAATGCATGCACAACTTATCGGTTAAAAACAAAGAAGTGAAGAAAAAAATGCTCGAAATGTCACGTCAAGCAGCTAGAGAAGCTCACATAAAAGTTGATTCTTCTCTAAAATATCAGGAAATGATTGACGTGAGTGTGTCATATGACGGTACATGGCAAAAGCGAGGACATACATCTAACTTAGGATTAGGAATAATCATCGATGTCCTTAGTGGACTTGTTCTTGTCTTTGAAGTATTGTCGAAATACTGTCATAATTGCATAATTACTGGTCGAGATATGGGAGCCGATAGTGCGGAATTTCACATTTGGCAAAAAGGACATATGGATGAGTGTGACAAAAATTTCGATGGAACGTCTGGAGCCATGGAGATGCATGCTGCACTAATTATGTGGAGACGGTCAATAAGTGATTGCCAAATGAGATTCGTTTCCATGCTGAGTGATGGCGACTCGAAAACTTTTCAATTTTTGTCAGAAAATGAAGTACATGGTTCTGAGGTAAAAATCGAAAAGGAAGAGTGCTTGAATCATGTTGCGAAGAGGCTAGGCACATCGTTACGCAACAAAGTAAAAGAGTGGAAGGTGAAGAAGGTGACTCTTGGTGGGCGTAAGCAGGGAAGCCTTACGGATAAAAATATAACGAAGTTGCAAAATTACTACAGAAAAGCTATAAAAGATAATGTTCCTAATACCCAAAAAATGAAAACTGCTATATATGCCAGCCTGATGCATTGCTCGTCAACTGACGAAAAGCCTACGCATGAAGGGGAATCATCATGGTGTTTTTATAAAAGAGCAATATCTAAATTGAAACCCCAGGGTCACATAGTTCCATGAGAACTTGTTTGTCACAACAAGTAGTTGAAAAAATTATACCTGTTTACCAACGTTTAGCTTCAGACAGCATTCTTGAAAGATGCGTAGGAGGCAAGACGCAGAATTGTAATGAAAGTCTGCATAGCTGCATTTGGCAAAAATGCCCAAAAGAGGTATTCGTGTCCAAAAGGAGGCTAGAAATAGCAGTTACGGATGCCGTCGAAAAGCACAATTTGGGTTACGTGAAATCACTTGAATCAAAAGAGGACTCAAACCTTAATGATAGTTTTTCTTTGACTATTGCTGAAAGACAGGATAAACGACGCATTTCTCAAAACATTTCTGTGAAAAGAGAGAAAAGGAAAATAAATACTACTAATAAAGATGTAGCCTATAATGCCGGTGCTTTTTAATTTTTTTTCAGACTTAGCGACAGTTTTCTTTTTATGTGTAATTGAATTTATTACTGTTTTGCATTTTTATAATTTAATTGTATTGAAATACTTTATTTTTACTCATTGTGATTAACGAAATATATAATTTATTATCTGGTTGATGAAATACATTCTACTAATTTACTTTATAGATATTATTAGAAAGTTCTAGCTTATTTTTCAATTTTTATCACTATATATACCACGCATACTCATGTGACTGTTACAATAAATATTGCAGAATCTTTCATATATATATTCTGCACCTATCTTATGTTTATATGATATTAGTGTTTTTCAAATTTATACTTATATATCTTTAATTTTTCTTAAAAAAATCAGTTATTTTCTTATAAAATCAAAATAGTTGTTTCTCTCAAAATCAAAAATTTGCCTCGAAACTGTTTTGAATTTTTGTAATTTAATCCTATTGAAATACTTTATTTTTACTTATTGTGATTTATGAAATATATAATATATTATCCGGTTGAGATAAAATAATAATGGAATACATTCTGCTAATTTACTTCTGATATTATTAGAAAGTTCCAGCTTACTTTTCAATTTTTATCACTGTGTGTACCACATGTCGATGTGACTGTTACAATAAATATTGCACTTATATGTATATATTCTGCACTTATATTACATTTGTTATGATATTAGTGTTTTTATATTTCAAATTTATATTTATATCTTCATTTTTTTTATAAAAAGCTAAGTTAATTTCCTTTACAATGAAAAAAGCTGTTTTTCTCAAAATCAAAAATTTGCCTCGAAACCAAAATTCAAAATGTTCCATGCGTTGCAATTTTTGTCCAATTGTAACAAAACTTTCCAAAAGTATTCTTCTAATATGTAATTATAACTTCTTGGATGCATTGTAGTAATAGTGATAGGGTGAAAGAAGAAATTAAAGTTTTTTATGTATAAAGTCATTAAAATTCTTGAAAATTTCATATAAAAATTTGCGTTTACCCATACTTTGTAAATTATCATATAACACATTACTTTACACGCATAAATTTCTAAAGAATTGCTTAAAAAAGTTAAATCAGTTAAAAATATGAAGTTTTTTAAAAAATCAAAACGCATGGAACGTTTTGAAATTTTTAAATTATCGTTATATTGTTTTAAAATTTTTTAAATTTCTTAAAAACTACTCATTTTTTTCCCACCAAATTTTTTAAATGGTTTTAGTTATAACTTAAATACTGGCAGTCAAAATCTGGAGCATGTGTGTAACAAATTTAAAAAAAAAATTTTACTGTCCACTGTAGCCTTAAAGTAAAGTTTAGAAACGAATGTCATCAATTTTGGCTTTAAGAAGATATACATGTTATTTATCTTCGAATTATAAAACATCTCAAAAGTTTTTAATTGCTTTTTCCAGAGAGAGGGAGTTTCAGCGTGCTTGCCAATCTCCAAAATAAAAACAGGGGGATTAAAAATTGGATTCTACAAACCAAGGAGATTTAGGGTTATACCTAAAAAAATTAAAGCCAAATGTTAAGAATTTGTTCTTGAAGCAATAGATTAATCCCACCCTTTTGGAACAATTGTTGTTTCTTATGTAACAATTATTTCATATATTAAGTTTTAGTTTAATTAACTCATATGTGTTTCTTTTTAAACAATCTACTTAACTACAGTCAGAAACATAAAACTTTTAAAGTAAGTATAGTGCTATATCAGTTGTCAAAAAACATTTAAGTTGATAAATTTGCAAAAATTTAATATTAGGTATAAGTATAAGGTCCACACAAGATCGAAAAACATGGCAAGGGGTCTATGAGACAAAAAAGTTTGGGAACCTCTGCATTAAAGTGAAGTATGTTTCCATATTTTCTAAGGAATGTAAAATATTAGAAAAGGTAACAGCTTTGAGGGGAGTTTCATGATCAATTTCTGCACTAAAATCGCTATTCATTGGCTTCGACAAATCAACAATTTTCCAAATTTCAAATGCACAGATAGAGAGTCTGTCACATCAAATGTATCATAACCTTAAAAATCTTAAAATATCCGGTGAGATGGGATAAGTAGGGTTTTTCCTGTCCTATTCAAGACTCACACGATAGGTTACACTCCTGATTCCTCGTGAATTATCCCTCAGCTGCCCCTATAAAGTCTAATAATGATCATCACACTTTCCCGGAAAAATTTACTAATTACAAGACAAAACTTTTCTCTGTTCCGGACAAAAATGTCATTTGGAGAAAAAAAATCCAATTTTTCTCAGACTAATAAAAATTGTTTTTTCAGCTGTTGAAATAATTAGTTAACTGGGGAGTTTTTTATTCTTTAAAAATGACGTGGGTCTTCATTTTAATCGGGAAAAGAAAAAAATTCGTTAAATCCCAAAATTCGTTAAATCGGGTCAGTAGTATTACTAGTAGTATTACTCACAAATATCGTTGTTGAGTGCCTCGCTACTTGTAAGAAGCTGTGATCGCTTCCCAAATGTGGGGAGGTGAAATATGATCAGCGATTGGGGTGCCCCCGCTAAGACGTGGGGAGTGAGAGTGCAATGACCGAGGAGTTGGCATGGGCCTTCCAAATAAAGAGACATATAATACAAGGCAGTCCTCTGTGTTTTTAATTTTGAGTATGATTATTTTAATTTTACCCCTGAGCTATCGATGGGCCAAAACAATCGTGAAGGGATTGAATGTGTTTCAAACGTTGAAAAGGTCCAAATAATTCACAAGCATGTTCTTTCGGAGTAACTCGAAATTGATTCTTGCACTTATTAGTAAATTCAACATCCATTTTTAAAGGAAATAATTAGTGTAACGCATATATCTACAATATTCAAAGTCCATATAAATATAGAACGCGCTATAAAATCTTTAGTCATAAGATGGCATGGGTGAAATGAAAGACAGAGTCGCTATCAAAATCTGACACTCCATGTTGTTTCACTGCGTCACCTTTATGATGTTGAGAAGCTTACTCCGAGGGCTTCTAGAGTTATCTCGTCAAATATTCATTCTAGATACTTCAATAATCGTCTCGAACTCTTTATTTTTATCGCTAAATCAGTCACCAAATTCACCATTACCAATTCACTGGCTTTGCTGGCAAACCATTTTTCTGACCACAATACTCTTTCGGCAGAGAAGCAAACAAATCACAACCTTAAGTAGCAATATTAATAAAAACCCAAATCCCTCTCTGCGTTATTTTATAATAGGTTTTTTTGGGGCATAAAAGCAAAATTAACGTTAAATTGATAATATATTTACGAAAAAAAGTATCTTTGAAACAGAGTATCATTTTATCAAACGATTTTCCTTCTCTCTCTTTTTTTTTTTTTTTTTTTTTACATTGCGAGAATTTGAATGTAGATAAGACAGTGCAACTAATGTGCCCATCTCGTCATTTGACTGTGGTCCAATATTGTGAGGTATATTTCCTAAATTGAAAGAAACTCTAAGATGGATAAATGTAGGCATCTGGAATGCTGGTCAAACAAAGGAATATCAGTAAAAAATGTATCGAATACGTTGGAAGTGAAGAAATTAAAAGTTTTAAGATCTTTTTTCAAAATCCATATTTGTTTTTATCAAAAAGTTTCAATACATATTTTTTAAATAAATTTAAACAACTAATCGCAATTTTCATTTTAATATCCTTATCAAAACCGTCTCGTATTAGAAATAACATTTTCCCCATTTTCCACAAAAGCATAACTTGTTTCCTCCTTTAAAAATATTGATTTTCACGTCGTTTTAAACTATTTTAAATAATAATAAAAAAATTCCGTATATTTAACATAAAAACGCGTGTCGTAGTTTCGCGTTTCGTATTTTTAGAAATGGGACGGTTTTTAAATGATATGCAGATTGCTGATCTAAGGTGTATCCAAGTGAACAAAGGTGGCATGAAATACGAACTAATGCTGTCATTTCAGTCAACGTTGGATTCGAACCAGGTCAAATCGAAGTGTCCAAACAGAACCGCTTCCATGTGTGACCTAGACCGGAATAAAGAAGCCATGGAAATTCGGTCATCTGAGTCAAAAGTAAAACTCATGCGACCTCGGACTTCTTGTGGTGTCGACGTGAAAAAGAAAGTGGTTAGAAATTCTAAAGCGTTGGAGATGAAAAATACTAAAAGTGTGGCCCCGAATGACAAGATTTTTACGATGGCAACTCAGATGGTATTGAATACTTTTCATTTTATTTGGAAAATAGATAAAAGTTTTAGTGTATCACTCAACCTTGAGAAAGCGGGAAACGCTGCCAAATTGCGCCAAAAGGGATTTTTTTTTTGTAATGGATTCTCGAATTCAGGTGTAACAGCCAAAAAAGTAATGGTACTTCCATTTAATATAATGTCAGAATCTTACTTCCTTAGATTGTTGATAAATAGTTGGAAGCAATTTTGGTGAAGTTGTCGAATCGACCACTGGTCCGCCAAATTTTGAAAAATCGTTGGCGCGTTTTTGCATGTTGTGTTTTGGAGAAGCAACCCTACCACAACGCGATCCGACTTCTCCTTCACTGTTATAAAAATCAAAGGGGCTACCAGATTTGGTGAGAAAACACTTGGCGGGATAAGTGGCTGATTCGACAATCCAACCGCAATTTTTAGAATCCAACATCAAAACAATCTCCTGAAACATAAAATAATGAATGACTTCAGAAAAGGCTACGAGAAATATCGGATGGGTCATATTTTAGTGTATATCATTATTTATAGCCAATTTTGCCTAGCATTGTCATTTTACTGGACAGAGGTCTGATACAGAAAAAAAAGCTGTTGGTGCGCTTTTTTTTCCATTGCCGAAGGTACGAACTAAACGAAGATTTAACCGGAATTTTCCCAAAATTGGCGACGTAAACTTGTGTCCTAAATTGGATAAGAATACCATTTTGATAGCAATTTTATGAGGATATATACAAGTATCAGGGGTTATCGGGGAAAAAAGAACTGGAGTTAATTTTGGTACGAACGTAATACTACAACTGGTACTTATGTATTATTGCAACAATCGCCAACTTTTTTAATAACTCGCCAAATTGACAAAGCTAATTTCCTATGTGTTGCATGCTCTGAATTGGCAACCATGTGCTTCGTTTCATATAATGTCGCGAATAGGTTGCGATAACACGTAAGTACCTTGCAACCTATTGGCGGCATTACATGAAACGAAGCACGATTGCCAATTCAGAGCACACGACACATGCAAAATTGGGGCTGCCAGCTTGGCAAGTTATCTTGAACGCTGATGATTGTTGCGATAATACGTAAGTACCCCACATAGTAACTTTTGCCGATTAAACTTCAGGATAAAAATTAGATATTTAATTATTAACCCCATGCCAGAGATTCATTACCAAGAATTAATTGAACACCAGTGATTAATGATTAAAAATTTTAAGGATATTTATTGGCAATTATTGGTATAATCCTATTTTAGCCCACATATTTGGCAAAGAAGCAAATTGTACCAGCACCTCATTTTTCTGAATTTGAATTTCTACCCGAGGATAATTTACTCAGGTGAAAAATAAAGGTAAGAGCCAAAATAGAATTTCCCCTCGCACACAAATGTTGAGGGCTTTTTCAATTCCTACTATTAGTTCACTCTCTCCCTATATAGTATATCTTGTTCAAATCCTCAATCGTTAATAAAATACATTTTAAAGCGCTCAATTGAGCTGAAAATTTATATACACGATTGTTTTGGGTGATAAGTTAATTATAATTAATTAAAATTAATTGACGGAAACTAATTATTTAAAGAATTACAGGTACAGTCACTTTGGCTTCCTTTTTAGCGACTTGAGTCAAAACTTCAAAATATTTTTTTCTCTCACGTTTCAAAGCATTCAGTTGAACTGAAATTTTATGTACACGATTGTTTTGGATGACAATACGATATTTTAATGATAATTAATAAACATTAATTGCCACTTAACATTGTGATTCTGTCATATGTATATACATATTTATATTAATTGTAATTATTTGATAAAAAGTAACTAAAATAAAATGTTTCTTTTGTTGACCTAAGTAGGAAATGACTTAATTTTAATTTTTAATTTTATTTGTTTAAAAAGATAATCAAGCTATCAATATTTATCAAATGGTACTTACTTACTATCGCAACAATCCCAACGTTCAAAATAACCTGCCAAGTTGGTCACCCCGTTTTCGAATGTGTCGTACACCCTGAATTGGAAACCTTGTGCTGCGTTTCATATAATATCGTCAATACGTTTGCGATAATACTTAAATACCCTATGTAGACATTACAATTAACGAGTATTGAAAGACTAGACTATTAGCTATAACCTCATCGCAGCCAAAATTGCGCCAAGGGATTTTTTTTTCAAGTAAAACACGTAAGAATATTTTTGTTGTTTTTATATCATGCTGCCCTGACGTTGATAGATAAGTGCCGGTCGTTAACTTTATATCATTGCGTCTGTATTGTGAAATAATCGAATCGGATAATATCACTAATGTTCAAGTTAGCCACAACGCAAAAAAGAAGTTAACAGAAAACTTCAAGTAGTGTAAAACGATGTAATTGTGAAATTAGATTCTCTTCAATCGGCATCCGTATGGTGTTCTTTATCCTTGCTTTTTTCAATTCTAGCATTTGAATGGCGCAAAAGAAAAATGATTTACATAATACAATTTTAGTTTATCTCCCTTTCGCTTGCGAAGAAAAAATGGGCATTTACGTTTTCTCGCAAAAATCGTGAACTCTATTAATAACTCACAACCCGATTTAATATGTGTCGTACGCGTTGAATTGGCAACCAGGTGCTTCGTTTCATATAATGTCACCAATAGGTTGCGATAATATGAAAGCACCAAAAAATGTTAAAAACATTTTTTCGCTACTTAATGGTTTTACAGCCTATCAGATACATACACAATGATAGAATTTGGCACGTTTTCGACTCATTTGGCTTCATTGTTGATAAAACCGATTAAAGACCGTTTTTTTCATTGAATTGATATAAATTTTTAATTTAGTTTCTTAAAAAATTCTCCAAATGCTTTTTAATTAATTTAAAAACCTGTTGTAAAGTTGCAATATTTTTTGCTAGAAATTGTTTTTTAATATTTATGTATTATATCGTCGACCAATTTGGCCAAATTAAAAGACCTCCAAATGCCGCTGATATGCAGCCAATAGTGGTAATCCCACTCATGTTCAAACTCAGTTTTTATAACGATGGCAGCATTTGATGACAGTTTTTGAATTGGCGCCATTGTCTTTTTGTTTGGCATAATGGGTCGATGGTATAATGCTTATATAAATACCGTTTTTTTCCTCCCATTTCATTTGGGATTAACTCATTCAACTTTTCTTTCTGAACAGACACACGTACTGGAAAATCTTTCGGAAAACTTACGATCTGTAGAGGAACAGTTGAAATCCCAAGAGACGCTTATATACAAAATGAGACTTCTGACGGACAATTTGGCAGATTCGTTAAGAAATACAAACGGAACTAGAGTTTAGAAGTTTGAAATTTAAACTTTTTCTCTTCGTATTCTTATAAGAAATGACTTTTTAAAAAAATAATTCACAAATCAAATATATTTTATTACTCAACTATTTGGAGGAAGAGTTTGTGCAATAGATTCAATTATATAGGAAACTTAAACATTTTTTTCAATAAATACCAATTATATAATGAATCTTTTCCATTTTCTGAATGTTAATAATGAATCACTCTAATCATGTCACTTATACACTTATACGCATGGAGATTATAAAACTGGTTACCTACAGACTATCCATTTCTTTTATTTGGATAATTTCCTTTGAATGAAGTAATTTATCTTCATCCAATATCCTTCTAAGCAGTTATATTTAATTTATATTTGCTTAGAAGATATTTTCTTTCGTTCTTCAGATTATTATTGCTTAACCACCGACACATTATTTCATCTGTTTATTTGTGATTTATAATAACCATGACTCTTGTTGTTTATAATTATTATGCAGCTTATACTACCTAAGTTCTCGAATATTCGAGAAAGAATTTCAGTGGCCACGATAACCTGGTAGTTAGGATCAGTAGCGCACACAAAATTTTTCAAGGGGGGAGTCCATAGTCAAAAGTCCCCCAACTCGCATCATACCTGAAGACAACACCATTTGATTCTTCTGGTTTTGTTGATTTTGTTAATAAAAAACAGTCAAAAATAAATTATTGAATTAATAATTAGCATTAATTAATAAAATAAATTGTGAATTACAAGTACTTAATTAAATTTTACGTTATATTCATATAGGATTATCATCAATCGAAAAAACTCAAGAGCCCACCAGTCCGGACCCCCAGGACACCCCTCTTGTGGGCGCCACTGGTCAGGATCATGGACTCGTCTCCTGCGTGTCATAAGTTCGAGTCCCAGTGCCACGGAAGACCCACCATGTTGGGGAAGCATGCACGTTAAATCTTTCAAGACTCAAAGTCCTTCTATTGGTGTGGTGTGGAAGTTCGGAGATGGGGTGTCGTTCTCGTTTATACGACCTTGGTCCAAAAATACGAGGTCCATCACTTTTTGTCCTCGTCTTGCTTTATTGAGCAACGTTTATAAACACTCATCCATTCACGTGAAAGTATTTCCACAAGAACAATTCTTTTTAATGAATTGAACTAAATAAAGCAGATTTCGTACAATCGACTGGGAATAATTATATTCATTGAACCCCATTCGGTATTCCCTGTCGATTTTGATCGATATTGTTACTTATTCATTATATAATAATCCATTGTTTTTATCTTCACCGCTAATTTTTTTCAAGGTGTCATATAAAAACAGCCCAAGACGTATTATTTGCAATGGACAAAAAGGGAGGAGGGAGTTGAATTTTAAATCCATTGATGGTTGAGAACGTTGAATGGTTGCTCCAAGGTATTGGGTATTTGTTAGAAGCTTGTGATTTAATGTCAATCGTAGACAGAAACTCTTTAGGGAGATTAAAATTAGGCCGTGGGTAGCCTAGTGGTTAGAGCATCGAACGCCAGACCGGAAGGCCTGGGTTCAATGCCCGATGTCACCAAATACCCTCCGAGTACAAATGGAGTACGTGCTCGTTAAATCAGTGGGTCCGAAAGTCTTGTGGGGGTCGTAGCCACAACCACGAGTGCAGGGGGCTGGGGAATATTTTCCTCCCCTCCAGTTCCATGCCTAAATTGTGGAGGTGGAAATAGGTGGTGTCGCCATCTATTGTGTATGAACCGAGCCAAATCGTACTATCACCTGCACGGTGCTCAAAGCTAAAAGCTAACGACAGGCCTAATACACCTAGCCCCTTGCCACGATGAATTTCGTGGGCCTCGATCTGACACCGTCAGACAGGTGGCATTAGAAACAACAAAATTGTTCCAATATACAGGGTGTCCCAGGATCATTGGAACAAACTTTAAGGCCAGGTAGGGGACCTCACAAGGATTCAGATTTGCATTGCAACCCATGGTCGGAAACGTCATAAGAAAGTTGTATGACAGGTACAAGAGATGAAGAGGCATAAGACTGAGACCCTCTGAAATGGTTATTGCTCAAATATGGGTCATGCTGGGAGTTCGAGTCACTCGTGTCCTACCATTATTACGCCTTTTACCTCGTAGTGACACATGTTCATACAAATTGTGACATCCAGAGGTCCGGTGCATCTCTCAGTGAGTACTTTTTGCTATGCAATATTTCTGCTGCTTGTGCATTTCCTTCTACCGATCCGTAAATAAGATGCATGTCTTCAAGCTTAATATTCGTACAATGTTTCATACTGCACTGCGGGTGATGACATCTCAAATGACTGTGGGGTAATGCATGTCTCTTTAATTAAATACTCTTGAGAACAACGCCACCTGGCGCCGAACAAAGACGTTTCCTACCACGGGTTGCTATGCAAATCTGAATCCTTGTGAAGTCCCCCCTACCACTTCTTAAAGTTTGTCCCGACAATTCTAAGACACCCTGTATATTCTTGAAATTATTCTTGAACGGAGCATTTCAGGATAGAATGCAGGCGAGAAGTTTGACGCTATTTTCCCTAAAACCTGCTGGATGAAATTTTCGTCAATTTATGAAACTAACATATTTTTATTTTGAGCAACTTTTCCTGTCCACTTATGTTTTATACCTTTGGGTCAGTTTAATATCTAATGGCTTCTATCATAGAATATCTCTTGTCATTATCATGCATGGGGTAAAGAATTACATAACTTTAATCTGTAAATGATAAACCACAAGGATCTCTCGGGTGAGTGAGTGAATGAATATTAACATCGCACTATTCAGCTACACAAGAGCTTTTGGCGACGGAGCTTGTAAATTTGAACCATGGTCAAGTGAAGAGGAAGACGCCCTCTCTTCTAACTACCACACCACACTAACGGGAGGATGTTTGAGCTCTTGACAGATTTAACGTGCATCGCTCCTCTATACGGCGGGTCTTTAGTGGTACTGGGCTCGAACTCGTGACACGCCAGCCACGATCCGACACCTTGACCACTAGGCTACTGGGGCCCCTAAGGACCTCTTGAACTTGAAACACTGAAACTATCTATACATATCTGCACACATTTCTCAATTTCACTTAGTAATAAAACCTTTAATTGGAAAATCGAATTAAAAATACGGTGGAGCTTCCGTGCCATGAATTTTAGACCACGCCGAAATAAAAAAAAAATACCTCTTAAGATCTTTAATGGTCAATCAATTCTTGGCTAAAATCTTGTATTTCGTACATTTGTGTGTGTGTAGTATAAATCATGTTTTCTTTTTAATGCTTCCGTTGACGTTTATTATCCTTTTCGGTCGTGTTAAAATATTTAGCGTGCATCGATCTCTTCTGTCCTTAATCTTGAAATGAGAGAAGGGATTTATCATTTGTGCTTTTCATGTTTCTTGTGTTATTGTTATTTAGAATGTCTTATGTTACGTAATGTAATTGCAATGGATATTTGTTCTGGATGATTGAATAGGTAATATTTTGTCTGATCGTGAAATTAGTTCTGAAGTATTTCAATCCGGCGGTCGTCTACGGGTGGTCCGTGAAAATATTTTGATGGTCTACATACAAATTTGGACATTATTTTTATCCATATTTTTTTATGAAGATTCAGTTTTAAAAATGACGAGTAACAAAACTTATTATAGGTTTTAGATTATACTTTTATTTTAACTTTAGCTACTTCTCCGGTGGATCTATCAAAATTTAAAAGTGAGTGATGGCAACCATGCCAAATTGGCGACAAAACACTCCACTTGATTGATTTTACATTGCATTGTCTTGCTTTTCGTGAAATTCATTTTCAGTTATATGGAAATATAACGTAATAAGACGCAAAAAAATTGACACCATTCTTATAGTGATCTTTATGAAGATAAAATAAGAGACTTTTATTATATTTGTCGATAAGCACACTTACAAGGTAAGAGTTTTGTATTTTCCATATATAATTTCTCAGTGTGGACGAAATATGTATATCAATGCGATGTTAGCAGTGTTTTAGTTATTGCTTCCAGTATTTAAAACTGTGTATAATCAGTGTTCTTTAGTAGCCATATTAATGGGACTATAGATAATTTTTCTTATTTCATATAGATGGGACTATAGATAATTTTTCTTATTTCATATAAATGGGACTATAGATATTAATGTAGATTATATAACTTGACCAAAAATATAGTTAATATATATATATCCATATTTTTTTATTATCAAATTAAAAGCTCAAAGGGATTTTTAGTTTTAAGTTAAAAATCTTTTTAATAGGAATTTTAAAATACCTCCTAAGCGTTCCACTTTTATTTAAAGTTTTTTTCAGTTGGTTTAACCTAATAGTCATATCATGATTATTAATGCATAAATGTTTTTACCTTTTTTGTAAAATTCACGCCAAAATATTAAATCCTACAATTAGAGCTCCGTAAAGCTTTAAGGATTGGCGGTCGCTATTCTAGTGCACTGTCATCACTGGCGTAGCTAGCCATGAGGGGGTCCTGTATTTAAAATTCTTTGAGAGACCTTTTTTGAAAATGGAAGCTTTGTTAATGGAGCTATTGATGACATTTTGCAATTTTTTCTTGCATATGTTGGGGCCGGTAGTACACACAAGGGGGAAGGGGTCCTCGGATCCACCCCCCATAGCCCTTGATTTTTTCGATTGATTATAATTCTATGGCATATAGTAAGTAAGATTTAATTAAGTATTTGTTATTAATAATTAATTGTATTAATTAATGCTAATTATTTATTCAATAATTATTTTTTTACTGTTTTTGTTCTGAAAATCTACAAAAAAATAGAATATGTTGGGTGACGTATTGAAGCATGATACGAGAACAGGGGACTTTCGACCCTGAACCCCACCTTGGAAAAATCCCGTATGCGCTACTAGTTGGGGCTCATGTAATTTGGGGGCCCTATATCATTGATACGACGGTAGCTACTCCCCCGACTGTCGTTATGAAAGATAGAAGTAATTTTATTGTAACATTTGTAATGCGACGTCGATTGGACAAAAGAATTATTGAAAAATAATATTTATATTAACAGTCCCTTGTTTATATTTAGTAATATTGTGATACATTTCAGTTCTTATTGATACTTTCAAGGAATAATACTTTAAATGTACCTTTTATTCGGCGGCAGCCTTGTGGTCTTAATCACGAACTCGTTGTTGCCGGCGTTATTGAGTCCTGGTGGTACTGAAGGTCCATTGTGTAAAGGACATGAATCTGTCAAGACGCAAAGTCTTTCCATTGACTTGGTGTTGAAGTTTGGAGAATGGGATTTCAACTTAGATGTCGTCCTCATCACTTGGCCATAGCTCCCAATTACTTAGGCCATCTCCAATAATCTTCACGTTACTTTAACATGTGACATTTTAATAGACACTCACTCATTTATTCATGAGGACGAGCAGCCAATGATTCAATATTCAGCAGTGAAACATATCGGTCCAATAATTACATACAATTATTGAGTTACCAAAATGCGTCGATTTTGTTTCGTTATCTTTTTTAGCTTTCAAAGAATGAGGAGTATTAGGGAAAATGTCCAAACAGAAGTATTTTTAAATTGCTTAAATCAAAAAAAAAAAATATTCATCAAAAGTATTTTAATAGTATTTATTGTTTGTTGAATGGACTAAATTCATGACGGTCACATGATAATATAAACACGTGTTCTACATTGCATTCAAAACAGACAGTAAACTAGCTTGTACTTTTTATTCTATTTGTAAAACTTAGGTAAAATTTCAAATTGCATAATTGGGTAAAGATGCTCAAGAGTTATAAAAAGAAATTTCTGCAAAGATATTTTGAAATTCAAGGGGGAAAAAAGTCTTGTTTTATACATGTACTTTTAAATAAAGTGACAAATACTAATTTTTTTTAAAAAAAAGCTTCTGTAAAAAGCGTCATTTGGCAACAACGAAGTGCATGAACTGATTTGCTGAAAATAGATAATTGCATTTATCGTGACTATGACGTCACATGTGTTTTTTAACTTGATTGGCTAAAAACACGTGGTTTAAAATTATCATGCGATTATGACGTCACATGAATTTAGTCCATGGTTCCGAATACTTGCCTTTCTTCGATTAGTGATACACCAGACGAAGTCGATATCTGAACTGGCATCCTGCTTTTATAACATTCCCGCTATTTTTAATGAATTGAAATCAAAAATAAATTAGAATTTTCTCATTTCTCATGTGAGTATCACTGAAATAGGTTTTCCAAATTATTTAAAATATCATTTGTCAGGTACTATGGTTTTTCTACTCTTATGACACATTTTGCATGAGAATTAAGATTTTGTGAAAGGACTTCTTTTGATTATTACCAAGAGTACTCTAACTAATTTATTCAGTCTTCGAATAATCCATATAAAAGAATTAAATATGACTTAATGTGCCTCTGTCACGTAAGGATTATAATAAGCTTGATTGATCTTGCTGTCTCTAAACATTATATTTCTAATGACGGGATTTGATTTCCGCGCTCTAAAACCCATTCTGGGGAAGTTGCTCTGGCTTCACTAACTCTTCTAAATCCTCTCTCTATTCTATCCTTTCATCTGTCGTTTCTCCTCTATCCCAATTTAATACATTTCTACTTAAATAGCAATACTCATTTGCATACTTCACAATTTCTTCATAAGGCGAGCTCTCATATCAAACTTCGTAGTGAAGTAGCCCCAGAGGTTAATTAACCTTTTAAAAGACCGGGCCATGGGTAGCCTAGTAGTTAGAGCATCGACTCCAGACCGGAAAGCCT
This sequence comes from Trichonephila clavata, assembly GCA_019973975.1. Taxonomy (NCBI): domain Eukaryota; kingdom Metazoa; phylum Arthropoda; class Arachnida; order Araneae; family Nephilidae; genus Trichonephila; species Trichonephila clavata. The sequence continues at coordinate 13,542 of BMAO01035857.1, read as the reverse complement.
GGGTTCGATGCTCGATGCCAACAATTACCCTCCGAGTACACACGGGGTATGCGCTCGTTAAATCAGTTAGTCCGAATGGCGTCGTCATCTATCGTGTTGTACTGAGAAAAATCGTACTGTCACCTTCATGGGGCTCAAAGCTTAGGCTAACGAAAGGCGTACAACATAGCCCGATGCCGCGATAAATTTCGTGGGTCTTGATCTGACTACGTCAGACAGGTGGCATTAGCAACAACAGCAACACAAAGACCCTATTTACATCTAATGATAATTTAAAAGATTTTTGGGATTTTGATTGGATTTATTTAAAAAAATTTCTCGTTCAGCTTATTACTTATAATTAATTTGATTTTATGGCCTTTTTTCGGTGAGAAGTATGTATGTGTCATACCACCCACTGGGAACTGCTTAAAGCTAGAACATCTTATGTTTGTTATTTCTTTTTATATTGCATGGCACTATATTTTAAAATATATTTAGCAAATACTGAAATATACTGACGAAATTATGAACTAGATATACTTTGTATTCAAAAATTTAAGAATTTATATACATATATAACTTTTCATGAAATCTCAGAAAACAGGTATTAATACATATGAGGACATTGGAATGTATACATATGTATTTTGTTCTCATGTGCTTTAGTAAAGCACAAACGGCAACGTCTATCAGTTTATTCGTCAAGTTTTCATATGGTCACCAACTTTAATCAATCGTACGTCATCTGGGACAGTTTTCTTGCTGCTTGGGAAATTTAGAGGTTGGTTTTTGTGGTTCAGACTTGAAAATCCAGGTATCAATTGTGGTGTTAGCGATACAAATCATAGATTGAAAAATAGCTTCCCATGGATATTTAAAAATAAGTCGGTGGATAAGTTTTCTTAACACGGCCTTATATTTTGATTATGTCAGAATTATGAGTGTTGAATCGCAAAATAATGTTGTGACGTTGATCGGAGTTCAACAATTGAGTGCTCTCAGCCTCAAAGAGCAAGAAAATTCCTTAAAGGGATGAAATTTCCTGTTGAAAAACAATCCTTAGAAATGCAGTACACAACAGTAAAATTTTCAAAATAAACCCCATAAGGTCTTCACACCTTCTACAGCACTCTGACACATCTATCAGTGTCTAAAAATACAAATACGTAATGTATTCTCAAGCAATCGCTCGATAGAAGCAACTCAATTGCTCAAGATAATACTGACTCAGTTTCGGTGAGCTACTCTCTATTTAGAGGCCACAGGGACCATTCGAGAAAAGATTCGCTTGCGTCATGAATCGATATTAGTAGAATTTTCCAGAATTTTCCAGAGGGTCACCTTTTCCCTTAGGGTCACCAACTCGCCAAAAATGATGCCAACTTGGCTTTATCACCAACATTTTGCCAAGTTTCCGTTGAATCGCCATTATAGCGTAAGGAACGGCACTGCTTGCGAATATTACAATTTTAGAATGAAATAAATACGACAGAGAGCAATATTAACGTATAACACATCCAGATATAAATTATTTACACTGTTTTAAGTATTCAGTCACAAAATTCGTAACAATATCAAAGAATATGTACAATAAAAATAAAATTTTTTCTATAATGAAATAGTGTTAAAAGTACAAATGTCCATGAATTTAAGTAGATAAAAAATATTTCAATCAGAAAAATGACAATAGCGAGTTTTGTAAATTTTATATTTGAGTTTATATTTCATATACCGTAAAATCCGGCGTATAACCCGCACCTATACTTTCAAGCAGAAATTTTTAATTTTTAGGTATATGTGACCTATAACACGCAACCCATTTTTCCAAAACTAAAATGTACGTGACAATGCTCTTATTACGTGTAGAAGTAATTTATTCGAAATATTATTCCAAGCTTTAGAAAAAAATAGTATATTTCTAGATGTACAACTCTTTAAGCTCATAAAAAATGTCATTTAAATAAATAGTATTTCGATATGTGTAGAAGTCTAACTTTTTTCTATGCTCCTCTTTTTTTTTTTTTTTTTAATCTTTAAAGCTGTCATTCTTATGTCCGGCGTATAACGCACACCCGTAAATTTCGATCCTATTTTGGGGGTTCAAAGTGCGTGATATACGCCGGATTTAATGGTAAATATAATTTAATTAGAATGTGTAGTGAATAAAAATATGTTTTAGTTGACATAGTGTGTGAAAAAATTAAGGCTAGTTAAGTTATACTTTTTTATAGTATAATTTTCTATATTTTTTAGTCATTTAAAAAAATTAATTTTATACAAACTACTTACTTCGCAATGACGCGTTTCTATTAATGTTTTACTGAATTATTTTAACAACATGAAAGAAAAGTATATTTTTTGATGGCCCAATTTAATTTTCAAAGTATAGATTCAATTATAAGTGAAAAAAATCAACCCGACATGTATTTTTAGAGCTCGAATTTTTAATAAACTCTTTTCTTTAAGAGATTTAGAAAAATCAATCGTAAGTGTTACTTCAGACAAAAAAAAATTCGAATTGAATTTATATCGCCAAATTAAATATTTAATTGATCACCGTAAAAGATTGTCCAAAAAGCAGAGCTTAAACATACACTTTACTTTCTTTTAGATATTCTTTATATCTCCCTTTTTAAATGCTTTTGCTAATTTGAAAAGAAAAAAATACCCTCTCAACTTTTCTGCTTATAACATCTGCTAAAATATTTTTTTTTTGTTGCATCAAAAAAAAAATGGAAACTATTAAAAGTACATTTAGACCACTCAGTTCAACATTTTAAATGCATTGCCACCACACATCGTAATTCCTTTTAAAATTTTCAGACCTATTTAAAATCTGTATACGAATTTTATTTTTATTATTATACTTTTTTTTCTTCCTCCTTATGCTTCAATATTCAATTCTGATAAAAGCTGACATGTTCTGTATTGGAAAAAATCGAGTTCGACTGAAAAGTTTAAAAAAGGAGAACGGGAAAAAAAGAAGGGAAAGGTTTTTAATAGGGAAAATGACTTTTCCCCCTTTTTCCCTGGCGACATTAGCAAAAGCTGGAATAGTACTTAGCCTTTAAATTGCGAGCTCTGCCTCCGCGTTTAGAGTAATTATAATTGCATGGGAGAGGAGGGGGAAAAGAAGTTCTTCATCTTGAAAATGGCCTTTCTCCAATTTTCTCCAATTTCTTCTTTTTTTTTTTTTTTTTTTTTTTGCTCCATCATTTCTCCTTTTATCTCTGACTCTCTTTGACGCGTTTCTACAGCAGTTAGTAATTGGTCTGTCAGACTCTCTCTCTCTTTTTATATCTTTTCTTTTCAAAAAGATTCACTCCCGAGGTAAAAAAAAAATTATTACTTTTTATCGTGGAAAAAGAGGCAAGATTGACGAAGTGTATATCTATCCCTGACGTCGAAGCACGTGTAAGATACGTTTTTTCTCTCTTTCTCTCTTTTGCTTTTCTCTTTTTCTTGATCTTTATTATTATTAAACTCGAACTGGATCAATTTGTGTGAACTGTGTTCGGTTAATAACTCCCTTAATTTACTTCTGATGGTAGGTCGCTCCGAGAAATACTCTCTTTCCATCTGTTCGCTCCCTTTTTCTTTCTCTTTCCCTCTCCCCTTTCATTCCTTTTTGAAAAGGGGGTGGGTTGAGAATAAGATGGAGGTGGATCTTGACTAATGTTAGTTTGCTTTTGAAACTTTTTATTATTCTTATTTTTAGAAAAAGATTCGAAACGTGACGTAGATGCGACGAATTCGCGTTATATTTGTAGAATGAGTTTGATTGGCTTCAGTTTTTTTTTCTTTCCATTTTTTCCCCCGTTTTATTTTTTTTTGTTACTTTGCGAAATGTGAACATGGACTATTAATATGTCCTTCAAATATTTCTTTTCTGGGTCTATGCTACTACATGTTTGGAAAATGTTTTTGACTCATATTTCTTACGAATAAATAGTTTTATATTTCTTATTGATTTTTATCAACACCTTTCGTTCATGCTTTATAGAAACTATTTTTTATTTTGTATTTTCATTAGCATTATGAGATAAGACTTTGGAATCCTCAAAATAATCGTCTGCTAACGTTTTCTTTTGATTGGAATTGCCAAATAAAATATTTATTTTGAAAATGGCTCCAAAATTGATGCATGGCTCGAAGGTTACGTAACTGCGCTTTCCGAGGAGAAATAATTCGTATCAACAAACTATAAAATGGTGTAAAAATCTCGGTTTTTGCATTTCAAAAATTTATTTATTTTTCTCTTATTCTATATTTTCTTTAACGGTATTTGATTTGTATCGTTTACATATCGAATTTCTGTTGAAAAAAAAAAGATTTCTTCTCCATAAAGAGTGAAAGGGAGTAGTTGTTTCTAATGGGGCTGGTTTGTTGCTCTAAAACTTTTAAGGGGAACTCTGCCGCCTTGAGTACTCTGGAAATAGTCTTGTTTTGCTTCGAAAAAGGACATTAAGGGGACTTGGTACTCCAAAAATGATCGAACTATTATAATCTTTAAAGTGGTTTTTCTCAGTTTGTGTTTTTTGATACTTGAGTGCATTTAAAATGCTACTCCTTCCACAATCATATACCAATCACTTTCATTTTTTTCCTGTGTGTAATAAAACATAAAGCATGTAACAAAATGATCTATTTTACTTTAAACTGAATATTTTTTTTAAAAAAAATTAAAATGTAGGCGATATTGGGTTTTTTGTTGAATTTTAGTATGCACATCAACATTTTAATTTTTTTCTTCAAAACTAAATAAGTTTTCGCAAAATCCATCCCTAAAGTTGCTTCAAACATCTTTAAGAATAATGCAAAAAAATTCAGCTAAAAAAATTAATAATTATTAAAGGAGTAGGGTTTTAAGCTTCGAAATTTCCTTCAAAAACATTAAAATTTTTAAAATTATGTGAATACTATGTGAAAAATTTCATCTCGTATCATTTTTTTAATAGAAACATTATATGAAATACTAAAATATAATTTTTCAATACATAAATAAAAAAAATTCAAAAGGTACCGAGTTCTCTTAAAAAAACTATCAATCAATCTAAATTTGTGATGTCATAATCACAACTATAATCACGTGTTTCTAGCCAATCAGTTCATAAATTCATGTGACATCATAGTCATGTGATAAATGTGATCGGTTCATGTATTTCGCTATTGCCAGTTTTTGCTTTTAACAGAAACTTTTTTTATAAGTTCATATTTGTCAATAATAATAACGCACATAAGTACACAAAATGCCCTTGATTTAAAAATACACGAATAAGAACTATTTTATAATTTTAAAAAGAATTTTGGGGAATCTTAATACTTCTTTACCCAATTAATAAATTTGAAATTTTTAACAAATTTTAGGAGCAGAACAACAAGTACAAGTCTAATGTCAGTTTTGTATTCAATGCAGAACATCTGATTACAGTCATGAATTGAGCTGTTGGTCGTGGTATTTTGAGTCGAGTCACTTGTTCGAGTTCCTAGTTTAACATAAGTCTCATTGGGGATGTTAAATATATCGAGCTCAAAATTCTTATGTTGGAGTGAGTGAATGAGGGAATATAAACACCGCTCCACTCAGCTACTCGAGGGCTTTTGGTGATGGATCTCGTAATTTTGACGAATGGTCAAGTGACGAGTACGACACCTGACTGGCACGACCTCTTCTAACATCTATATGACACCAACGGGAGGTCGTTTGAGGATCGACAGATTTAACGCGCATCGCCCCCCTACATGGCGGGCCTTCTCAGCGGTGCTACATTCGAACTCATGACACTCCACCCGCGAGTCCGTTACCTTGACCACTAGGCTACCACGGCCACTCTTATGTTGGGAATGCCAGGGATGTTAAGGGTGGGGTACCAGTTCTGGTGTCAATTTCAAAATTACAAGGCATCGGAAATTGGCATAAAGGCAGGGATAAGCCACTTGTTTTGCTCGCGGACCACATAGTGGAATACAGGAGGGTCGCACTTTTTTTAAATGATTCCATTCATTATATAAAATAATAAATATTAGTTATTTGAAACAGTGACAGTTTTATTCAATTTATTTATGGTGCTAATTGAATATTATCTATAGCTGCAAGCGCATTTTAGAAAAAGTTAATCAAGACAAATTTTCCGTTGTCATACTTTTTTCCTCCCTTTTTTTAAAATCAAGAGTAAAATTGCTTGTTGAAATTCTCTCTTATCACAGCCTGCAAATTTTTGTCAGGCAACTTGCATCTATATTTACTCTAATTGATCTTCATGCAAGAAAAGCTTTGTGTGTGTGCTCGCAAATATATGTCGAATAAAATATAAAGAACAATTTTCCCTCAAATTTTTCAGCTGTCCAAAATTTGTTAAAGTCATTTAATATGTAGCATAACATATTTCCTTCACACTGTGATATGCACGTTAAATCTTTTGACAGCTCAAATGTGTTACCGTTGGTGTGGTGTGGTAGTTAGCAAAGGGGGTCAGCTCAGGTGTCACCCGCGTCAATTGACCATTGTTCAAAATTACGAGGTCCGTCGCCAAATGCTTTCGTGTAGCTGTAATAGTTCATATTCATTCATTCATTCATTCACGCTGTGATCTGATTGCGAGTCAATAAGTTCAAGCAGTATCTCCTCGAGTGGTTTATCAATATCAGCAGCAATGGGATAACACAGCGAAATTTAAATTTAGGCTCAATTTTCTTAAAATATGATCTTGTGACCTCGTTCTCCAAACTCTGTAGAGGATCACTGTATAAGCAGTTTCAGGCATTTTCTTTCTTGAGTGATTAAATATTCTTCCTTTTGTTTCAGTATTAGGAAAACAGAATTCCATTATTAGGGAAACAAATCTAGATTCAAAGTAGATTTTCTGACTATCTTAGAGGGCCACAAAAAAAACTCTTTGTGGTCCACATGTGGCCCGTGGGTCACTACTTATCCACCCCTAACATAGGACATACATAGGAAGCTTGAAAGACGCTTTATATACTGTAGCATCGGCTCATAGACGGACATTTGTAACTCCTCTTTTCATTTTTGACCTCCAGAAGTGAACAGAATCGTCAAATGATTTTTTTTCTTTTAAAGTGAAGTATAAATTATTTTCTCATGCCCTGAGGCAAAACAGCTGTAGAGTCGTTTCTTGGACTGTTGGTTGTATAACCTCTTTTTTTCTTCGCCGACACCTAGAGGTGAAAAAATTTACTTGATGGCTTTCTTCACAGCGAACTTTTGAATAGAAAACGCCTGTTTCGACGGCTGTCCATTCTTTCATCCCCCTATAACCAGTGACCATCTAACAGATGTATGGAAACGAGTGTCGGCTAATGTAAGGAAGAGATTCCGAGGATGGTAGTCTCAGTGTCAAAGTGACAGGTCAATTTATAGACCTTTCATATGGCTTACGATGCACGGCTACAAGAGAATTTCAGTCCAGACAGACTTTTGTCCTGGAAGGAACAATTGTGGTTGGGACCAAGATGTAGAGTGCTCGGTTCAGACCCATGTTCCTTCTCCTCAGAAATTGTAGGAGGCAGGAGAGAAGCCCACACAGGTGGCTTAAAGAGACAGATTGGAAGGTGACCGGGGACTTTGCGATACCAGCGAAAAAGGCTGCTGGGCAGACGAACCAGTGGTATCTAAAGAGCAATCATCAACGAGAAGCGATAGGCTGTTAGGCAGCAGGAAGATCAGCAATAGCTGACATCAACGATCGGGACTTGGATTCCAGTGATAATGCTGCAGGGCAGCCGGATCAGCGATTGACTGGGCGTGAAAGGCGGGTAGGCAGCGGGAAGAATAGCAACAGGCTGGCCGATTGGGACTTGAAAGGCTGCGGGACAGCGAAAGATTGATACCGGCGAATTTCGTCATAATAGGGATCTCATCTAAAGTTGTGGGAGGCCTACTAGAACTTTAACTTCACAATTCTGGGTTGAATGTGGACATTACGATGTCCAGTTGCAGACCCTTAAGACGAGCTTAACAGTCGAAGATACTCAGTACATGAGGTGCAGAAGACATGTCTTATAAATACAATAGAACGTGTTCACTTTTTGTAAATAAAAGGTCATTTTTTGACTAAAGCTGTGTGATCGCTCTATCTCCCCAGGATTCAAGTAAACTTGGGTATCACGACATTACAATACAAATAATAAAAGCCAAAATTTAAAAACATGGAGTCTGTAATATTTTAAAATGTATCATCCAACACATCAAGGGCAGTGGAACAAAACTAATTTGGTGGTCACCGTCTTGATGGGAGAAATGCATTCCATTCGTCATCGAAAATAACAAACAGCGAAATAACAAATTCAAAAAATACCCTTTCGTTCCGTTGATGACGCCAAATCTCCACCCGCACAAAACGAGGAGTTATTGTTTCGCGTCCCGAATATAAATAAGCTTCCAACCGCTTCATTTGTACTGTCACGATTCGCAATTAACTCTATTGAGAAGAAGCCAAACTCTCCCGGCGATGTGGAATTTTTTTCTTCCTCTGCCCCTACCCCACCCCCCCTTTATTATCGCCCACACAGAATGTCCCCTCCCCCTTCTTTCTAAATGTTCGAAGAATTCCCCATTGTCGGGCACCGAGCGTCAAATGATAATACAAAGTCGTCAAAAACAAAGACCAAAAATATCCCGGTTTTCAAAAATTACTAATTAAAAGCCAAGGCCCCGCGAATTCTTTGAGGGGGAGGGAAAAAATAGGAAGTGGAGTCGGAATGATTTTTTGAAAAAGAAGAAAACGTTCCACGAAAGAATGGGGGTGGAATAAGGGAGGAGGGTCGGGATGGAAGAACACACACAGGACGGTGGTGTATTCATTAAGCCAATTAGCATTGACCATGAAGTCGGGAACGGAGCAGAATTCCGCCTCTCGGCATTCATGTTTGAAGTCCCGGGGCCTCATTAAGAATTTGACATTAATTAAATAAGATGGCATTATCTTTTGATTCTTTTCCATATCTGTCTTTGCGCATTTTGCGAGGCTCGCCAGGGTGCATGCCCATCGCTCAAAAACTCTGTTCTTAGACCCCGATGCAGTTTTCCCAGTTTCGGTTTCTGTAACCAAAAGGATATACTTACTTTTACCAACCGGAAAAACTTTTAATTTGCAATGAGGATGGAAGCCGAATGGCCATGGGCATGGTCATAAGATCGTGGTGACTGTAACCACATGCTCATTTTTGCCCTATCGAATTATCAGTGCAAGTCTTGATGCCACTGAAAACCCATCGCATAGAAGAACTGATGTGCGTTGAATTTGTCAATGCTCAAAGTTCTCACGTTGCTGAGATAGGGAAATTTGAAAAGTGAGATACTACCTTTGGCGTTATCCTCGTCATTTGAATGTGTTTCAAAATTATGAGGGGCCACGGTAGCCAAGTGGTCAAGGCATCGGATCATGGCTAGCATGTCATGAGTTCGAGCCCAGTACCACCGAAGACCCGCCGTATAGAGGCGCGATGCACGTTAAATCAGTCGATCCTCAAATGTCCTCCCGTTGATGTGGTGTGGTAGTTAGGAGAGGGGGTGCCATTTCAAGTGTCGTATGTGTCACTTGAACATGGTTCAAAATTACGAGGTCCGTCGCCAAAAGCCCTCGTGTAGCTGAACAGGGCAACGTTAATATTCATTCACCCACTCAAAATTATAAAATCCATTACCAAAAGCTCTCAAATTGCTTCACTTTATTGAGTTATTAATTTATTATTGACATTAGTGTCTAAATTTTAAAAAAAAATTTAGTATCATTGATACTTAGGTGATGATGTCATTCCATGAAGATGTCACATCATTACTATATAATAAATTTTTGTCAATTTTGTAAGCTAGGAATTTTTGCAATTTGAGCAATTTGCTTAGTCTAGATCAGGGATGGCCAGCCCAAATGACATTACGGGTCACTTCCTAAAACATTATAATCTTGCGGGCCGCATATAAAAATATGTATCTTTATATCACAAACTTAGACCCATAACAAACACTTATTGGAGTGAAAATTTAAAACAGTATGAAATATTATTAATATTTTCACTATTGTTCATGTATACAAACATGGATAGTATAATAATAATGCTGTGATCAAATATTTTTAATTTATTTAATCAATGAGGTATTTGCTTCTCAACTCTTTCACTTATTTTTTGCAAGTCGATCTCAATGCGTGTTTGCACATCGTAATGGATGCTGCAGGTTTGCGTCCGTTAAGTTTGAGTGCAATTTATGTTTGATAAATTTCATTATCGACAAAAAAGATTAGCAGGTGCAAGTTGATCCAAAAGCGCTCACAACTTTTTGTGCCAGATCTCTCAAATAGAAAATTTTTTGAAATGCTACAATACAATACTGCCCACTTCTATGTATAAAAACAGAAGCATCTTGATAAAATAGAAACAGTTATGTGACTTATTTGTTACAAAACACTACACTAAAAACAAAAATATTAAACAAAATAATTGTATTTAGTACAGTTGTAATGAATCTTGCTGGTTGTGTGTGTGTTTGCAAAATTATTCAAGGTGGGCCGCTGATAGGCCACCTTTGTTCTAGATATTGCACAAAATGCCATAGTTTCCTTAGCTTTTACTTTCAAAGGACATCTTGCTTATTTCGATGTATTAGAAATTTGAAAAATGTAATCGAAAAAGGGAACCGATTTTGTCAGACCCCGTGCTCTCTTGTGCCAATTTGTTGTAAGAAAAAATTCCATTCAAAAATAAGTGCCTGACATTTTAAATACAAAAGCTTATTTTTACCTCGAATTTTTGAACTAAATAATGAAAGGTTTGGACATGTCTGGATAACGCTTGATGGGTGGCAACCCAATTACTTACTTATTAACTTCATCAAAAAGACTGTTGTGTGCAATAATATAGAGTGCTGCTACACATCAAACAGAATTGGGTTTCAAAAATAGCATGTGGTGAGCTGTGGAATGTAGGAAAGGGAAACACCAACTCGCTGGCGAGGTCAATGGCCAATAGCTCCGATATTTACTCGAATCTAAGCCACACCCCAAATTCTCAACCAGTCTTTGTGAAAATGAAAAATAGTGTAAATTAGTTTAGAACCTGTAATTGCTCTAATTGCCCACCCAACGAATTTTTTATTCGATTCTAAGCTGCACCCGATTTTCAGTAGCTTCAATATTGTTCCTTTGATCGGGGTTCGAGGATTTTATGCAAATCAGCCGCAAAGCGCTAGACATTTCTTTAAGAGCGATGAGAATTTATTGTCGAAACTCCAATCCTTGAAACACAGGAATCAACAGCAATATTCGCAGAATAAATCTCAGAAGGTTTTCACACCTTCTACAGAGCTCAGCCACAACTATCAGTGTCTAAAATACACGTATGCAAAAGATTATTCACAAGCACCGCTCGTCCAACTCAAAAGCCGAGCTAATCACTAGATGATTCTTCATGGTCAAGGCAAGACTACTAATCGCTAGTCTAACCAATGCTAATTGAGTTTCGACGAGCATCTTTCTATTTATAGGCCTCGCGAATCCGTCGAGAAAGACCCGCTGCGTCATAGGTATTGAAATTAGTGGATTTTTCCACTAATTTCCAGAACAATCCATAGGGGCACGAACTGATCAAAAATGATGCCAACTTGGCTCAATTTTACATAAAAAAATAGATTTTAACATAAAATAAATATAACATAGTGTAATATAAATGCGTTACGCATCCAAATACAAATAATTTACACTATTTTATACAAAATTCGTAACAATATTGGGAAAAAAGTGCGGCTTAGATTCGAGTAAATATTGCTTACTGAACGTTTACCAGAGGTATATTGTGACGCCCATACTTTCAGTTTTAAATAGCTCCAAAACTTCTTGGCTTATACTCGAAAATACATGGTAGCTATATCGCTTTGAAATTTTTAAACTTTTATACTGCCGCAACCAAATGTATCTAAGTTAAGGAAATATTCGCACGACCCCTTGGATGCGCTATCGGAAAGGACAGTCATGAAGATGAAATTAGAATAATTCCCCTCCTCTGTCGATCTGGATGGAAAACAAAAGAATTCCGCCCCCCGTCGGCTGCATCCAAGAAGCAAAAATTCCCTCCCTAACCGGAAAAAGATCTTGAGTGGAAACAAAAGAAGAAATTTCATTAGCCGAAATGTAATTAAAACGTCTGAATGGCTCCGAATTCTTTTGGTGACGAGAGTTATTTTGTCAAAAGAGTTATGATGATTATCGCAGACCAGCGGTTCGCGAAGAGACGGACCCTCTAATTACCACCAGGACTTTTCTCTACCCCAAAAATGTTCCTCCAGGCTTTGATCAAAAATGCGGAAAATTTTCCCTCGCTCAATGGGGATTAGACGGCGGCCATTGTGTGACTTGTGCTGGAAACAATTGGGGGAAAAGTGAGAGGATATCCGCGTGCCTCTGCGGGTAGCACCCGACTTGAATTCCGTCGAGAGATTCCAAAATAGAATCGCCTGACCAAAGCAACGAGCTGTCAGGTATTTTTCTGTCAGACTTAAAGAAGGGGATAAAGCTCTGTTCTTGTAATATCAGGATATGAAAAGAGAGAAAGAGATAAAGTTTATTATGTTAAAGTTTTCGGTCTTCATTGAAGAGATTTTAAGATTTCGTTAACGTAAGAAATTTAATTTTTTATACGATATTTAGTTAATGATTTCTAGTGTAGTAAAATTAGATCATTTTTACTTTAGTTTTTCTTAAAATTAATTGTACATTTATGCTTACAGTCAAAATGGTTCATTTTATATTTGTTCCATTCTGTACATAGGCAAAAATTCATTGCACATTTAAGTAGAATTTTTCGGTTTCTTACGTCTAATTATTAATTACATTACATGAGAGTACTGTTACCTCTATTATATTAAATTTAGTCCTACTTTTTAAACAATTAATTATTTACAAAGCATAGTGATACTCCAACAAGGGTTAATCTTGAGTTAAATTCATATTCTAAGATTCCGAAAACACTGAATAGGTTTGATATCCATAAACATAGAGTGCAGCAGCGATCTCCAAACTTGTTAACTTTATGTGGGGACCACTTTATAACTTAGTAATACCTTTATTTAATTCCCATATCACTGAAAAGGAACTTCCCGAAAAACAAGAAAAAACCCGCCACGTAAAGCAATATCAACAAACTGAAGTGTTATGTCGCCAGTTTACAAGGGTTTCCAGCTCTCAAATGTCGCTAGATACACCAGCAAAAGTATCTGAAATATCCTTTAACTCTGAAGGAACTCCACAAAAAAGTAGTAGCTAAAATTTTAAGATTAAGTATAATTCATATACCATAATACGTTTTATTATTCACCATTTTTGAAACTGAGCCTTCATAAAAATATAAATGATGTCCCAATTTTGAGGCTGACCATCAAAATGTTTCCACGGACCACCAGTTGGTGAGTGCTGGGCTTGAGAAGGATCCTGCTAGATACCCTCGTGATCCTTGCCAAATTAAGACCTTTTTTATTTGTAATTTTATCCACGCTTCCCTATTTTTCCCCGAGTTTCTGAATCGTATATACGATTGCTTTATTTTCAGTGG